>JAHDVE020007453.1:0-21175 GCA_022606495.2 Halesus radiatus | reverse complement strand
CCAACACCTAAATATTCACGTATCATCATTTTATACTGTAGTTTAGTTTTAATATAATTGTTAAATATACTTGAAAATTTCACTTGAAAAAAAAAAATAACAAGAATGAAAACGAACAGAAAATATAAATAATAAAATATCCACAAAATACACAATATTAACATTAATAATAATAAATAAACGTTGTAATTAAATATACCTCATTAAATAGAATAATTATAAATAATACATCACTTTATTTATATTTTGTTGTGATTGCCTGTTATCGTAAGCCTGTGCGCTACAACCGTTGCATACCGGTGATGTAAAACAAAGTTATTGTTTTATTTTATAAATTATAATGTCACATCACCAAGTTACCGCTTCATATGAAAATATAAGAAATAAATTAATTAAAAATTACTTTTTAGTCACCACGTTATTAATATATATCAATACCAATATAATTAGAAAGTAATATTTAATTCATTTATTAATAATCACCCCACAAAGTCAATACCAATCCTTTGAAGAAATTATAGATAGAAATAATTAATTTATACGATTATGTGCAGATTATTGTTAAATACTTACATCGATATCATTTAAGTTTTTTTTTTACAATAACTCCACATAAGAGGCCTTGAGGGGAATACTTTCCCTCAAGGCCTGTGTCATCTTTGGGGACACTGTGTGCAGGGTCTTTTAAAGGATAGAAAGGAGTGAGTCTAGGTCTTGAAAATATCCATGTTGTATGAGGGAAGAAAAACAGAGGCCGGCGGATCATTCTACAGCCGAGCTGTCGAATACAAGAACGAATCATAGAAGCGACCGTTCTCATGTGACAAATATCAATTGCGTACAAATATTGGGCGCGCGTTTGGCGTGTTTCCTTACTGTGCACCGGAGCCGAAGGGATCAATGACGCTAGTTCCTCAGAGCATTTTCTCTTAAAATACCTATAAAACAAGGACAGCATTCCCATCTGACGTCTGCCCTCCAAAGATTGCAATCCGTTTGCTATGATAGGGAAATCTATCAAACAGACCGCCCGTTTCTGCACAGAGTCAAGGGTTGTCTTCAGATATTTTTTGGTTCCCGACCAGAAGTGGTTGCCAAATTCCACAGTGGGGCGCACTTGCGATTTGTACAGGGTCAGCAGTTGTGTACTATTAAAGTATCTGCGGGCTCGCCCAGCTTCTGAGAGACAAACTTTACTCTGGCTTCGATGGAGCCCCCATACCTGAGCTGGTCACTTAAGTTTACACCAAGCATATCACTAGAAGGCTTATTGGGAAGATTGTCACCAAGACTGTGTAAGCGTTGTATTGGGGAATGAATGCTGTAGTTGGAACGGGATATACAAATGTAAAATGTTGATGTTTATATACATGAAATGCAGGAGCTCAGTACAATCGAATTTGTGGTTTAATAAAATTAATAAAAAGGTACGAGTTTATAATTTCTTTTTCTTCTGTTTTCTGAAGTTGGAATATTTAAAATATTCATTAACGATGAGTAATTTATATGCTCTAAAGGTATGTTAAGTTATATGATGTATCGCCTTTAAACCCACCCCAGTTTGAACTGCATCCTTTTGGGGCACTTAAGACAATGAAGGTTCCGCAGAGTTATTCAACAATACACTATATTATAAATAGATGTGTATATTTTTTGTAAAGGTTTTTAATCATTTCTTATGTTACTTTCAATTTAAAAAATCAGTCACGGCTGTGACGTCTTTTCATTTTAAGATTTGATACAATTAGGTAATGCATATAATTATAAAATTTACAACATTTAAAAATCAAGTGATTTCAGAAAAAAAACATACTGGGAAATCGCACTTTTGAATAAATTAAGATCGTAGAAAGAGATTTAATCATATAATATAAAGATATCTTAAAGAAGGTTATTTTAAGAAATAAAATATTCACTTTATCCTAACCATGATTGTCTTTACAGTCAGTTCTGCGAACTTTTTGAACTCCCCTCGTTTAATAATATGCAAGTGAAATAACCCTCATCCATACTAACTAACTAACCAACTAACCATCACGCCGTTTATCCGCAGGGTTAGGCAGAAATTATAGACCGCAAAACAACTGCGTCGGCGCACACTTCTCGCTCCGTTCAGATTCATACAAGTACATCGCCTCATACGTATTATTATATTATTCGAACTCCTGATGTGACACGAGTCAAGTCTCTCTTAAATTTATTTTTTTCATATGGAATAAGATTTTTTTTGTCTTCTTCGTGTTAAATTTAGGAATATTCACATAGGTAGATATATGGGTAGTTCACGCTTCATAATGTTCCTACCTACCTACATATCATTTGAAAGCAGGAAGGTAACTGATATCGTTAAGAAAACAGCCAGAAAGCAGTCACCTTTCCACCCCCACCCCCCCTACCTTAGAACATCAAAACGTTATTTCTTGATTAACAAACTTGGATGGGAGCGGAAACAGAGCCTTAAGTAATACCCTTCCGATGTTTATAGAACCTCCGCTCGATACCCCTCCAAAGCCTCCTTTTCAAAAGAGTAATTTGCCAGGCAGTGACATCTAGCGGCGGTAGTAGCCTGCCACTGGGAGCGGGATATTAATGAGGCTCTATTTCCCGGAAATACGTGAATGGGGCGGCACCTGGCGGAGGGCGGAGGTGGCGGGGTTGTTGGGGGTCGGTTGGGGGTTGTGAGGGGTGCCCTGCTCCTCGAGGAGGCTGAGCCTCTCTCCCGGTGGCGTCTTTAGAAGAAGGCTTCTCAGTGTGGGTGGAGGAAGGAAGCGGAAGTATATATTGATGCTTATTACTTGAGTACAGTCAGATATGATGATCAGTAATATATTCACAACATAATAATGTGATCATGCTATGAGTGTCTGGAAAATCTTTTTAAGTATGATGCCTCAAAATATATGGCACGATCAAGTGATTGCCATGCTTTAGTCGGGGGACGTCAAGAGAATTTTCTCTGCCTGAACGTTGAATAGAAATATTGGTTGTAATTATTACATAAATAATATTCTTTATCGCGAGGTGTGTATTGAATTAAGTAAAATCAACGACGATTATTGGCAATGGTATAATATTTATTATACATTGTTCCAATATTTTAATTATTCATCACGGAACTTTCTATTCTATTATATTTGTTTATATGTGTTATAATTAATTGGGTTACACGATACTGAAGCGAGGAGAAATAATCAAAGTCGATTCACGACCAGGACACGAGAAAATAATGATTTTCTTAATGCAATCGAGGTTTATATAATCTCGTTGATTTTGAATGTTTCTTGAGTTCTCGTGTTTTCTGCAAATAGAATATTTTGAATCAGAGGTTGTCAGGTGGCCGGTAGGTAGGTGCCGTAAGACATCCAAAGTTTGACTAATAAAATAACATCATTACACTCTCACGAACAGATCCAATCAATAGCAAATATTAGGATATATGTTCAAACGTAGGACGGTTAGAAAAAGGTCATATTTCTGATTTGATTTTAATGAACCCCTCGGAATAACAAGGTTTCATCTGACAAGGCAATTTTATGCAACAATGAATCTTAAAGTTACCTGCTATAAAGCACATTATCGCATGACATCGCTGTTTCAGGTGGAACCTTGTTATTCCAAGGGGTCAAAATGCTGACCTTATGTTTATTAAAAAAATCTGTTATAATTATTTTTCTTTTTCAAAACATCGTGTTAATCGTGTGTACAGTGGCGTTGCAGTCCATAAAGGTTAAAAAGCTATACCCACCTTAGGAAAATGACACGGAAACTTTTTTATGATGCATGAATCCGTAATTTTTTTAAGGAATTATAATATGCATCGGTACATAATTTTAACTCTTATTAATCATAAATTAAAATAAAATAACTTAACAATTATTTTTATTAACAATAATTATTAGCCTGAAAATACTCATCCAAATTGAAAAAACCTTCCGAGCAAAGATAAATGTCGCCGGCAGGACTCGAACCCACGCCCTTCTAATATCCGGTCAGATGTTCTACCATTGAGCTACGTCGGCTTATCGCAAACCCGCCAAGTTAATCAATATATACTAGTGTTTCATTCAATAATTACGGTTTTTTATTATATTTCACCTGTAAACAACCAACTTTATTTGTATGAGGAAGGTTTGTAACGGCTAAATCCCTCACTAGGTGGCGTCGAGACAAATTATGTCTTCATTTTATTGGTGAAAAATGTTTTGACTTGTCAAATATTTATTAATTGAAAAACTAAAGTTTTTAAGACAAGATTTTTGTGCATAGCGCAAAGGGTAACAATTATTTTTATAAACAATAATTATTAGCCTGAAAACACTCATCCAAATTGAAAAAACCTTCCGAGCAAAGATAAATGTCGCCGGCGGGACGATTGATAAACTTTAGTTTATCAATTAATAAAATAACTTGTTTGAATACCACTTCTTAGATAGCTTTACCACCTTTAGTTTGAATACCACTTTTTCTTATAAAAAGTGGTATTCAAACCGAGTTATTTTATTTTAATTTATAATTATGTATACCCACAAAGTGTTTGCTACAAGTGAAAAATTCCTATTAATCAACCTGGCCACAATCATCAATATAAAATCTTAGAGAATTAATATCCTAGAGTCCTATGTTAATCGCGGTGTAGACGCGAATAGTAGCAATGGTAATTTTCCCTCATACGCAAAAGAGTCTCCAATTCAATTCATACCACGATGAAGATACTGTGTCCTTTTTACGTATGTTTAAAACAGTTGTTTTATCAGCGCGGGGAAGTGCAATGTCAAAAATGCAGTTAAAACCCGGAGCAGCGGGTGTTGATCTGCTAGTATTGATGATTCTGATAAAAACGGCCTTTTTTAAGACTACCAAAATTTTCAACGCTGTATAATTACAATCGAAATGACTGCACCCTTTGTCATAGAGCAATGCACGCCACTGATTGGGTAATTATACTATCATTATTTCAAATCAATAAATAATCCCTGTCCAACGTCCCTCCTCCCTTTTACTGATTGCTTTTCTTGTATTTATTTATTTTTTTGTTGTTGATTGAAATGGTTATTATTGAATAATGTTAAATACTTTTGTGGCCATCCGTTCCCTTCTACCTGTACATAATAGTGTGTTTGCTGAAACTGGGTGGCGCAAGATTAATGGATGAGATCAGGAGATGTCTTATTGGAACATTCGCTCAGAGCTAAACGGGCGGGCATTAAAACATCGCAGCATCCCCTCAAAGGAACCATTTATCTCGACAGGGGGGGAGACTAGCGATTTGCAAGATTGAAAATGTTCGATATTTTGGTAATTGATATGGATGGCTCGCCTGGAGAGGTCCCAGCAGAAATATTAATAGTGAGTAAGTACTAATTGGCATGAGTATTTACAATTTTAAAAATGTAATAATAACACTAATTAGTAATGTTACAGTACGAGTGAAAGATGCTCAGTATCGCCCTGGTGAAAGACCACCATTCAGAATAGAAACGTTGCTTGAAATGGATTTTAGCCGTGTTTGGTGACCAGATCTGAATAGCCAGGTATTTCCCCACCTTCCTCTTCCTCTGCCCCTTCAAATTACCCTCCCCAATACCTCCAGCCTCACAACATTCCCCAATTGGGGATTTTTCAAATAAACCGTTCTTTAAATTATATAATAAAAGTTTTTATTAATTTTCCAAAACTTCAAATAATAATTGATTTCTGCAAATTAGTGTTAGAATTATTATTAATAATACCAGTGGCAATTCGTTATTATTAAAATCATTCTAAAAAACCATCTTATTTTTCTACCTGTTAGTTATTCAACGAATTTAAAGTCTTAGATTTAAATACAATATACCAAAAAAATTCATTACTTCAAATCCATAAAGAAAATCTAAAATTAGAATCATTGAGCAGTGAGCACCAGGCCGAGAACCACAGGACAAATAATAATCCCTAAACTCAATACAACAACTCAACACCATTACACATATTCTGCAATAACATGCTTTAACGAATTTCCCAAAGATATACAACTGAAAAAAATTATGATTTTTTTAAGAAAAAACTTTTATTACATTTTACAAGAAACTAATTTTAGGTGTATATTATAAGCTAACTAACTAACTAACTAACTAACCATCACGCCGTTTCCCCGCAGGGGTAGGCAGAGAGGACGGACCGCCAAACAACTCGATCTTGGCATACACTTCTTGCTTCATTCACATTCATACAACGCCTCAAACATTCTCTTCTGTTATTCCGACTTCTGACATGGCCCGACTCGAGTATTTGATTCACTTGATCGTGCCATGCCTTCCTCGGGCGTCCGCGGCTTCTTCTTCCATTCAAATTCGCGTCATATATTCTCCTTACACTCCTTTCTTCGTTCATTCGCTCTACATGCCCAAACCATCTAAGCGTCCCTTTCTTAATCTTGCTCACTACGCTTACATCAGCCTTGCATTCTTTACGAATCTCATATTATAAGCTCACTTGGAAAAAATGTACATATGTTTATATACATACATTATATAGACATATATATTTTTATAATTTCCTTTTATTTATTTATTTTTTTGAAATTAGTGTATAGACACCAGAACATCAAGTTCATGGTAGTACTGTTGAAATTATTAAATGTGTGACAATAAATATTAGTACTCCCTCTCTAAACACGAGAATTTCTCATTTAGGGGGGTATTAATTTTAAAAAAAGAAACTAGATGGATTATTTAAATAAGTAAAAAAACATTTTTAGTACTTAAATACACACTATTATTTATTTATTTATTAACGCCCCAAAGGGCTTTTACATATTCTAACATTAAAATGGTTATGTGGACAGAAAGATGAAAAAAAAAATTCACAAAAAAAACAGGAATAACATGATGCATAGTTGGTATATACTCGTACTCGTAAGTGTAACATATTTATAATACATATGAAGGTATAGTAATGTATTAGTGCATGACACTGAGATGTTATTAAGAGAAACGTTTTTAATTTGTAGATACTACTTTTTTAAAATAAAAATAGTAATAGCCTGATCTACATGATACATAATACACAAGTGCATAATATAATATCACCATTTGAACAATATTCTTAATTATGTATATATAGTAAATGTCTGAAAAAAAGACCGTATTTGGGTCGTACCGGTCGCTGCAAGCTCGTGGGTAGGCTGGGTGGCTGTCGGGCTCATGTTGCTGCATATCCGGTGACGGCATTTGAGTCGGACCGGTCGCTCCAAGTTCGTATCCGGGACCGGCATTCGAGTGGAGATAAATGATGATCGTCGAGTTTCAAGGTGAAGGAGCGTCTCGGCTCGGATGTTGCTCGGGCAGGCCTCTGTTGGGAATGCGAGACGTACCCCCGGGTACTGGTTTTACAGACCAAACGGCAGGTGTTTTTCGCAGGATTCAACGTGCCCTTGTTGTTGTTATGATGATCTTGTTTGTTTCGAGTATAGTGTTTACGCAGAGGTCATTCAACTGGTACGTCTTGTTTTGATGGATTTAGGCAGGATTCAGCTTGTACGTGTTGATGATTTTACTTCCAGATATGGGCAGTTGTGTACGCACGGGTTATTCAACTGGCACCTGTTGTTTTGATGAAATTGGCAGGTTTTAACTTGCTTTTATTTTGTTTACGTCTTTATCTGTTTGAATCGGTTTGCCTTATATAGCCCATTTGATACAAGTGTAATGCATGTTATTTCCATTCCAATCCAAAAAAGATACATGAAAAAATGTTGGTCTTTTAGATATGTATTTTTATATCTCTAAAGGATTTTTTCACATCTCAACAACTTAGAAACGAGATAAAATTCACCGATCATTAAAACATGTGGCTTAAGCATACACTGTCAAAAGTAAAATAAAAAACACGATTTAAGTACACAGGTAAATCAAGTTTTTTAATAACAACTTTGGATGCGATAATTACAGAAAAAACTCTGTATATTCTTCCAAAAATTACAAAGTCGCTGCGCACTCTGGCTGCTTGTAGATTCCCAAAATACGCACGTCTACCGCTGTAGCGCTGTAATATGTTTCGTACGAACTATTTTTTAGGACAGAAAGACTCATACATGCGGGATTCATAACGCACGTATGGTATTCATTTCGGACTCACTCTTGGGCAGTATTGGCGGATGGGTGGATTTTTAGCACGTAATCTGAATGGCGCGCTGTTTAAAGCTTAGAAAAAATTATAATACAACTGCGTTTTCTTTTCTAATTTTATTTAATGGGAGATCACTGCTTAAACGTTCTTTAGACCGAATGCTGTAGAATAAAATCTCTGAGGCGTATGTGTGGTAAAACTTTGTGTGACCGTATCAAAAACATTGAGATCCGAAAAGAATGCATGGCTGATGTAAGATTATTGATGATATTGGATAAGATTTAGTAAGGGACGCATGTAGAACGGATGAACGAAAAAAAGGAGTGTAAGGAGAATATATGACGCAGAAGTTATTGGTAGAAGAAATTGGGGACGTCCAAAATTGCACGATCAAGTGAATCGAATACATGTGTCGAGGCATCTCCTTGTTTTTTATATTACAATTCTCAAGTTCAAGTTCTCCTCTTATTTGATTTGTTTTGATTTCTATATCTTGAAATATACCTAAAAAGATAAATATTTATAAACCTTTTTCCCCTTCCTTGCCGGTGATGTCAACTAATTTGACATGCCTCTAATTAACCCTTTAGGTGCCACCGAACGATATATCTTTCCGATACATTATTGTACTTGAGTGCCACAGAACGATATACGAGTATAGCTCGACCTATAAAATTCGTCACGCGTTACCCACGGTTCTAAAATTACGTCACATTTTTTAAAACATGTGTCTAAAAATAAAAGTAATCAAAATAAAAAAAATATATATTGATGGATTATCGAAACTTCTCCAGCATTTAAAAAAAATACATGTGGCACCTAAAGGGTTAAATAAATATTTCTGAAACTATTCTAAACATAGAGTTCTTCAGCAATATGTTTATGTATTGAAAACAATAATTGAAATCTACAAGTATTTATCGATAAATCGCTAAAGGGATAGTCAATATACACATATGTATGCTTGCATTGATAACTTGCTGAGTGGTGCGGTAGTGAGCGAGAGAGGTACGGGGTTTCGCTCACCGTGCCATCATGCGCGGCCGTCAGTAGTAGCCGTCTGCCGACTGTAATGCACTTATACGCAATCTTTTCCTCGTGCACGTATGATTTACATAAATAATAAATGTAAACTATTAATTTTTATTCAACTTAAAAATTACAAATTTCTAAATGTGTTCACTGTACACTGAGTGTACAGCATTGGGGAAAATTTTCTGTCACCGTAAAGAAAGGGTTAACACGTATTCAAAATAAACCATCAAATTCAGTTTAGAGTTCAACATCATAACATGTAAATATTCCATTTTATTTATATATCATCTCCACACAATAGGCCCTGAGGTGAATAATTTATTTCGAAGTCTGTGTCATATTTGGAAATACTATGTAGAGGGTTTTTTTTAAAGAAAAGGTAGATAAAATTCTGTGATGAAAAAGGTACGAGGGGTGGTAGGAATCTGTGGTTAGTATATCCAAGAGTGATGAACATGTGAATCCATCCCTCGCACTGCGGCGCAAGGCGATGGGTGTCCGGCTGGAGAGGTCAATGGGTCCCCGTAAACCGGCCTCTCACGATCCGGCCCACCATGTAGGTGGTGGGCAAAGACATTCGCCGCAAAGACCTCATGAACCCGGGCACCCATATTCTGAATCGCTGAAATGACAGTAGTCGCTGACAATGGAGAAAGCACCTGGAAAATATAAAGATATTTATTTTGAATTTTTGCTTCCCGGCTTCGGTCGTTTTTTTCACATTTTTGGAATGTCAACTTAATAATATCAGAAAAATACCCTAGATAAATAATACATCCAGCTTCTGACATTTAATGACAACGTGTTACACTACCGCCTTTAGCGGCGGGAGTTTAAAGACTAGATTTTTTTCATACATTTTAAAAGAGGTTCTTTACAAATTATTGTAACCGAAAATCAATAAAAATATTATTGGGAAAGAGTTATAAGCCTCGCCGCTCGCCGCTCTAGTGGTTTAGAAACTGAGTAAAATACTCATTTAATAAATTGTGAGAAAAGACTTTTTTGCTGAACATATCACAACTCTTACAGTATTTAAAAAAAAATTATTTGTATGATCTAATGAGGACATTTAAATATTTTTTTAAACATTATTATTAACATTGATATCTAATATAAATCTAGGGTTATTATTGTTTACAGATATTCTGACATATAATTAATTATAAATATTTTCCTTTTTTTTTTATAAATTCCTCTTGTGGCAAATTATTTATTTAATAGAGATTTATTTTCAATAAGCAAATGAAAACAAAACGGATTTGTGTAATAAAAAAAAATCGTCACGTTAAATAGATTCCAGTAGGGTGAAAAACACATCCTTGGAATCATATACGAATAAATGCACTACTACCGCCATCTATCGTACAGTAGAATATGACAAAAGTTCCGCTTTGTTCATTGAAAAATTAAGGTGTTCATAAGTTTTTTAAAATAAATTAAGAATATTGTAATTCACAATGCTATTACTTTTAATATTTAAAATTTATTAAATAAACATATGTTTATGATTTCCACCCACTACTACTACAAAAAATATATATTTTTAATTTTTACTCACAAATATTTTTATTACGTCGTGTTAATTAAATAAAATTCCTCCGTATATTTATTTACGATTTATTGGATGTTGCTTCATTTTATATTTACAAAATATTTTTTTATATACAGAGACATCTTTAGTTCTATCCATATAACCTTTTGTAAATCTACTTCCCAACAGATGTCAGTATAAAAAAATTCTATCCCTTAAATAAAATTACTGATTTGCTCGGGACGAAACATTGTTTGAAACTTTCGTTGGAGTTGGTGAACCCGGATATACCGGTGGCGAATAAATACAAATGAATGTTAGTTTTTCAATCCGCTTTCAATTGTATTTTCCCTTCACCTCTAACTAGAATATTATATATCTTATATTCTGCATTACTCTGTAGGTACAGGTAGTGCCTATAGGTATACTCGTATATATTAATTTTATATTTCATCGAAGATTAATGCTATAAGCCGCTAAATTATCTGAAAAACAACTCGAACAAAATAAATACATTTACTGTGGATTGGAAGGGGGAGGGAATGGCAGAGAGTTCATAGATGTAGAATATAAGAAAAAAACTGTTATTAATGATAACAAATAAGAATATCATGGCAAACCAATTGTCATATGGATATTATGACAATGGTAATGTTAAAAACTATTTTTGTTATTTCTTCGAATGATTGGTATTCGCTTTGTCGCGTCATTATTAATAAATTAATAAAAATACTTTGTAAACACCACTGACCCTGTACAAATCGCAAGTGTGCCCCTCTGTAGAATTTGACAGTCACCTTTGGTCGGGAGCTCCAAAATATCTGAAAAAACCCTTGACTCTGTGCAGAAACGGGCGGTCCCTTTGACAGATTCGCCAATCTTAACAAACGGATTGCAATCTTTGGAGCGCAGAAGTCAAATGGGAATGATGTCCTTGTTCTACCGGTATTTTAATTGAAGATACTCATTGATCCCTTCGGCACCTGTGCATAGTCATTTGCACACGGTTGGCATTTGTCACAAGAGAACGGGTCGCTTCTACGACTCGTACTTGTGTTAAACTGCTCGGCTGTGGAATAATCTGCCGGCCTCTGTGTTTTAGACCGTTTTAGCGGGCTTTGAAAAATTAAACTTTTAAAATTATTTCAACTGTAAAAACTTAAGAAAATAAATAAATGCATATATTGGTATTCAAGTTAGATTATTAATATTGATTAAAAAAATAATGGACTGGTGTTCGTTATTTACTAAAGGTTTTTTTTAAACACTTAGTTGCATTAAATTTCTTACCTATTATTTGATCAATAAATGAATTAAAAATTACTTCATAATCACCACTTTATTAATATATACATATCAACTTGTTTCAAAAGCGAAGCTTTCCTCATCAGTAATATAGAATACTAAAAAATAATAATATCAAGTATAGACAAATGATACACATAGAACACAATAATGTAAGAATAGACAATTTATAACATAAACAATCACTCTATCATTTGTATTAGCGTCTTGCAATATATCGTAAGGAATAAATACAGTTAGCTTCTTTTTTTCAATTTAACATTAAATTTAGTTTTGATAATTTAACTTCATCTCTTTATATGGTCTATAAATAATGTGTAATGATAGCCTGTCCAAAAAGAGAAAATAAATGTTAAAAAAATAAAATAAAATAAATTCGTAGAATAGACGTAATATAAGAATAATATAAGAATAGGAAGTAATATTTGTACAGCGCCCCTGAGGTGATTTCTCACAAAAGCGGCGCTATAAAAATTATCCGATTATTATTATTATTATTATAAACGAAAATTGATTAGAGTGGGTTAGCAATTAATAAAAACACATTGAATAACAAATTTATATTACAAATTAAATAAGAAATTATTTTTATTATTAATATTTATATGAAAATAAATTCATAAGATAAAGATTTTAATAAAATATTTGATTATTAATTAAATTTAATCTACTATTAACGCTTTTTCCATGTCAAAAATATCATTTTTTTAAATTAATTTATTAGTAATGATGCCACAAAGTGAATACCAATCTTTTGAAGATATTATTTGATCATTTCCACCCAAAGTAAATGAAAATTGATCTTATTTTGAGCACACAAACACGCTCACAACATGTTTATATTGACTCATACCTTCTGTGGTTTGACGCTATTGTGGGAAATTCGTTCTTATTACAATACAGATATCATTATTTCCAAGCCTTTCATAGTGTGCGACATCTGCTAAGTGAAACTTTTCATTTGTTGGGTGTGAATATTTAGAATTTAACTATAGGTAGTTGTTTCATGTTTTTAAAGTTTTTTTTACAGCGACCTTGTTGTTGTTGTTTTACATTTTGTAGAATATGTAATACGGCCTAATGTGAAATGTGTTCTTAGTTTGTTTTTCATTATTTTATTAACTATAAAGCCCTTCCATAAAAAAGTACTTTTAGCGTCGTTTAACAAAAAACAAGTAAAACAAAACCGATACCTTAAAACTTAACAAAACTAACAGCATCGGTAGGTGTCGGTTAATATGATCATAATTTTTCTGACTGATTTTGAGTCAATTAAGCGGTGACTCCGATAACGAAAGGAAGCGCGGGCAACTTCTGCAACTTTCAAGGTTCTGCAGTGCCTCTACCATGTTTACTCAAGGGAGGGTCCACTTATTCTCCTCCTTACTTGGTCATCGACTAGCCAGCTTGCATGATACGGAAGTCAATCAACATCATTGTCGTAGCTGCATCCGAGTGACTCAGCTCTCCACTCGAAGAGCGATGGATGCAAGTGATGATGTGTCTATCACCCTGAAGAAAGAATATTTATTTTACCCATTATATTTTTCACGTATTGTTTTTTTTTCTATTTTTATTTAAAGTTTTATTTCATTTTTTTCATTTTATTTTCTTAACTAACTAACCATCATGCCGTTTCTCCACAAGGGTAGGCAAAGAGGACGGACAGCCAAACAACTCGATCTTGGCATTCACTTCTTGCTTCATTCTCTTTCATACATTCTCTTCTGTTATTCCAACTTCTGTCATGGCCAGATTCAAGTATTTGATTAATTTGATCGTGCCATGTCTTCCTCGGACGTCCCCGGCTTCTTCTCCCATTCACATTCGCGTCATTTATTCTCCTTACACTCCTTTCTTCGTTCATTGGCCCTACATGTCCGAACCATCTAAGCGTCCCTTTTTTAATCTTGCTCACTACGCTTACATCAGCCTTTCATTATGAACGAATCTCAACATTTTTCACACGATCGTACATGATTTTACCACACATTCGCCTCAGAGATCTCACTTCTACATCATTCAGTCTACTTTCATGCCTCACTGCCATACATCATTGCCATTTTTTTCTTCTTTTTGTTATAAATTATATATATATATCTCATGTAACATGGAAGATTAGTATTGCACAACTCACCCACTCCTGCTGGATTAAAAACTTAAATAAAAAATATAAAAAAATTAACAACACAATATTAAAATGCATACCTTTAACAGAATTGTATACACAAGAAAAGCTTTAAATAATGTTGTTATTCATAGTGTATTCATTTAGATGTTCGACCTGTGCAACTCTTCGTGGAAAGGTGTCAGATTAGGTTGCTTGGCATATACTTAGAATACCAGCAAACAGACTTTTACATACTACTGGCGGATATTCCAGGGGGAAGACGTCCAGTTGGCAAAGTTGGGGGAAGAAACTTCAGAGTCTGTGCGAAGAGAGGCTGGGTCTGCAATGGATGGAGGCCGCTGAAGTAGTCCAGGACAGGAGGCCTAGAAATGCCTTGTCAAAGTGATGAATGCTATAAGAGAAAAAAGATAATGATGACTTTATTTAGAGGCGGTTTTTTGTAATTTGTTCAGAATTATTGTTTTTAAATTTTTTTTGCAATCAGATCTAATATTTAAAGATTAAATGAGAGTTGAAATTTAAAGCTTTCTTTTACCGTTTTTCCCTTCTCAGAGCTTTTTCTAGTATAAAAATAAAGTATTAGTACTTTTTTTTATGAGTACCGCACTGTTCTAAGTTCAAGTTCCAACTGCTCCCAATCGTTTGGAGCCAATGAGACTACGGCATCTCCAATTGGGGTACATTGTGAGGCTGAAGGATATAGGGGGAAAGGAGATCTGGAAGAAGAAGGTAGAAAAGTATCTGGCTTTTCAAATCTGGTCACCAAACACAGGTAAAGCCGTTTCAAGCAACATTTCGATTCTGAAAGGTGATCTTTCACCAGACCGATACTGAAACTACCACCCTGGAAGTGATAGATATTTAGTGGATTCTAAACGATATATTCTCTTTAGTGTTCCGGTTCGTTCCGAATAACATCTGCTCGACTAGTCAGAATTCAACATAATGTATGAAAAATATAATACAGAGGTGACGTAAAACTTATACTCTTGTTACTTACTCTTAAATATGTTCAAAACTTCACAATTCGTCGTTTAAATTGTAAGCAGTTCACAGTTCACGAAATTTTTTAATCTAAGTAAATTCTATCAGCCATCCTTTGATAAATCCAAGCGAAGGATTTTTAGTTTCTAGCTGTGAACAGCGCCCTTTAAGAAATATGTCACTAATAGTGCCCTAAAAATACCAAGTCTTATTACTAGTATTTTTTACAGAATACTTGAGTACATTAAGCGGTTTCCCCATAAACCAATGAACACAGTTTTAACAGACACCAACTCTTTATAAATATAAATTATTTTCGCCAAGCAGACCCACGCGCCATCAATATTACGATAGAAGAAAAAAACTGCTGTATTAATTAGCTTTTGAAATAATTTTTCTCATCCATCTTCTATGATAACAGATTACTCTTTTTCTCAAGTTAATGCCTTGTACTTTAAAGTTGCTCGCCCCCGGCACCTTTCTACTTCCACTTCTTTATACCAAACTTCCCCACTTTGTTCAACTTTTTCATTTTACACTCGAATTCTCTCTTTCGGGGGGTGATTTTTAAAGCCTCTCCCAACTCCCCCGCAGCCCCCACCCACTGAAGCTCCCGCTGCCCACTCCAGGCGCTACGTAGAAGGCCAAGAATATTGAGAAAAATCTTTGTAGAGTTTTTTTAAGATGCTTTGTAAGGAGCGTGTTTTAAATATTTCATTTTAATTTACGATTTTCAGTTGCTACATCAAGTATTGGAGAATTTCGTTTTCAAGGCTTGTTTTTTTATTATTCTTGGTGTTTGCCTCGAGTTTCTACAAGAGTTCTGAAACAATAAATAGATTAATCAATATTTTTAAATCATTACGTAGATACTACATGAAATTCTACAATATGGAATAATAGGCTATCGAGGAGCGTATACAACAAATTTAGCCCCATTGAAAATAGTCCAAAGAAGACTAAAAAATAATAATTCTAAAAAACCATCTGATATTTCGACTCGTGAATTATTCAACGAATTTGAAGTCTTAGATTTAAAGATGATATACGAAAAAATATTCATTATTTCAAATCCATAAAGAAAACCTAAAATTAGAGTCATTGAGCAGTGAGCACCAGGCCGAAAACCACAGGTCAAATAATAATCCCTAAACTTAATACAACAACAGCTCAACACCTTTACACATATTCAGGTATAAAATTTTTAAACGAACTTGGTAGCTGAAAAAAATTATGAAATTAAAAAAAAAACTTTAAATACATTTGACGTGAAACAAATTCAAATTGTATATTATAAATTCACTTGGAAAAAATCTATTTATGTTTATATACATACATTTTATTTCTTAAAATTTCCTTTTAATTCTTTTTTTTTTTTAAATTAGTGTATAGACACCAGAATGTCATGTCCATCGTCGAGGGGTAAGGCTCTCGACTACGAATCCGAAGGTCGCGGGTTCAAATTCCGGCGTGCGCAAGTAATTTTTGTTTCATTAATTTGTGCTGTTTCACAATTAATTAATTTAAAAATAATATGTAGTATATTTGCGCAGTGGCATATACTCTCATTATCGCCCTGGTGAAAGACCACCATTCAGAATTGAAACGTTGCTTGAAATGGCTTTTAGCCGTGTTTGGTGACCAGATCTGAAGAGCCAGGTATTTCCCCACCTTCCTTTTCCCCTTCTCCTTCCTCTCCCCAATACCTTCAGCCTCACAACATTCCCCAATTGGGGATGCCATAGTCTCACTGGCTCTAGACGGTTGGGAGCAGTTGGAACTCTTCTGCAGTATTCATATAAAAAAGTACTATTGAAATTAATTATATTTGTAACAAACCATAATAGTGAACACGAGAAGTTCTCAATTAGGGAGATGATAATGGGAGATGTTCAATAAAAAAAAAGAAAACAAAAGGATTTTATAAATAAATAAATAAACTTTTTGAATACTTGTATACCTACTTTTATTACCATGTAAACAATGTTGTTAATTATGTACAATAAATATCTTTAAAAAATATACGTATTAGTTATTGTAGATTGTCAACATGTGGATGAGTGAGATTCAATATCGTTGTGAATGATGAATACTTGGCGCAGTTGGATGATTTTGTGAATTTGGAAGATATATTTAAAGAAGTGTGTAGGTAGGAAACCCCATTAATGGGGGACTTAACGCAGTTGGCTTTAATAAAAAATATCCAAAGAAACGAACTTAGAAGTCCACAATGTAGTGCTAATACAAACCCTGATGTATGGCATGGAGGCATGAAACTCGCAGAGGAAGAATGAAAGTAGGCTGAATGCTTTAGAAATGAGATCCCTGAGGCGTACTTATATACGGAAAAACCATACAATAAAATGAACCTTTGAAAAATGTTGAGATTCGCAAATAATGCGAGGCTGATGTAAATGCAAAGAGTAAGATTAAGAAAGGGACGCTTAGATGATTTGGACGTGTAGAGCGAATGAACTAAAAAAGGAGTGTGAGAAGAATGAATTTTAGAAAAAGTCGAGATGCATGAGGAAGACATATCAGCACCATCAAGGGAGCAAAATACTTGAGTCAGGCCATGTCAAGAGTCAGAATAACATGAAGTATGCGTGAGACGATGTATGAATGTGAATGAAGCAAGAAGTGTATGCCAAGACCGAGTTGTTTAGCAATCCGACCTCTCTGCTTACCTCCGCGGGGAAACGGCGTGATGGTTAGTTAATTACTTCCTTAAAAATACATGTTATTTTCTTCTTCACGAGTTATAAAAATAACATCATAATAATGTGTTTTCTAACGAGAGAAACCGGCAAGTAAGTACCTACCTATATACTCTCATTAACGCCCTGGTGAAAGACCACCATTCAGAATTGAAACGTTGCTTGAAATGGCTTTTAGCCGTGTTTGGTGACCAGATCTGAATAGCCAGGTATTTCCCCGCCTTCCTCTCCTCTTCTCCTTCCCCTCCCCAATACCTTGAGCCTCACAGCATTCCCCAATTGGGGATGCCATAGTCTAACTGGCTACAAACGATTGGGGCAGTTGGGACTCTTGTGCGGTATTCATGTAAAAAAAAATATATATATATATATGCATTCTTATATGCCCGTATAAAATTGACAGCATAATTTACAATCTTGTGTGCTATTGTTTCAGTTAACAACCCACAAAGTGATGTTTAAGGCTATTTTTGAGCGCTGACCCTTAAGTCAAAGCGATCTCAAATACGTACCATAACATTTTAGAGCTGTTAAATAATGAATATAAATATATTTTATTGAAGAAAATCATGATAGTAATTGGATGCTCATCCAGCTGTCTGCAGCCCGGTAATATTTATAAGACTCATCTGTTTTAGATATTTCACTATCTTATAGATAAGATATCATATGAACAGCTATCGTTTACATTAAAATGTTTGTTATAATACCGTCCCTTAAGCCTCCATCGCACGGAGCGATTTCGACGCTGCGAGTGATAGCCACTTCTTCTAGCCGCTATTAGAGAATCAGACGGAATATCTGGAACAGTAAAACAAAGGGGTCGTCTGAACCTCGTTCTGTGCTTTTAAATGACTGATTCGTTTAAATTGTGCCGAGTTGAACAAAAAACTATTTAGTGAAATAGAAAGGTCTGGAAAAAAAATTAAATTTGTTCGCGACTGAATTAATTCAAGGGAAAAAAAAAACAATACAAAAACGGAAAAAAACAACGTAAACAAAAATAAAAAAAAAAACAAAAATTTTATGTCAGCTATTGTTGTATCGGCCGATACCACATCAGCGAAGCGTGGTGGTTGGTGGCAAAGACATGCGATTCCAGCGCCACCGTGAGGGTGAAATTCGGCCACTAGATCATGTGACTGCAGAAATCGCTCGTTTATCACGATCAGAATTTAACATGTTCTAATAGAATGCATGAACATTTGAAAGCTGCTAATTGAGTGACTCGCAGCAAATACCTTGTCACACGAAGCGATTTGGACGCTACTATTCAAATATTATATTATACTATTTGGACGCTACTATGAAATCCCTCTGTGACCGAGGTTTTGGTTTCTTAAATTTATTGTTTGAAAAAAACATAGAATTTATTACCATGTGCAGTATCTGCACCAAACATTAGTTACAAATAATCCCGGTAGATAGCGTTACGTACAGTCACAATGCAAATAAATACGTTCAAAGTTTCTCGCGAAAGAAGAAGAAACAAAAAAAACGTTTTCTTCCTCTTCTAAAGTGGCCCATAAATAAAATGCCAAACTGCTTTTGCGAGTCTACAGGACCCTGGGGAAAAACTTGTTCATTTTATGGTGGTACTCCGAGAAAAGGGACTTTTAAATGTACTGCGGAATTTCCAAGAATGATTGAAAAGGTTGGCGCTTATGGGGAGCGGTGGCCTTTTAACATGTTTTATACTAAATTACTAAATCATTGGGGATTAAAGCACTGAACGCGGTAAAAGAAAATACCCCTGTACGTAGATTTTAGAAAACGTTGTAAGTAATTATTTTAACACATGTAATTTACTCAGATTGGTAGATACTCTCAGTATCACCCTGGAGAAAGACCGTTGTTCAAAAATCAAAACGCAGCCTGATTTGACTTTAACCGTTTTTGGTGACGAAATCTGAAGTGTCAGCATTAATTGAATTACCCTACCTACCTCTTTCCAATCTTCTTTCCCTTACCACTACCTTCAGCCTCGCAAGATATCATATTTAAGAATGCCATACCCTGACTTATTCCAAATAGTTGGTATGCGGTATTCAAATAAAAAATTTAGATTTTTATATTTTTATTAAAACCCTGAGGAAAGGCTCCTCGTTACGTCATTCCACTTCCATATTTCTCTAACAGATTCAAATTGTAAGGTAATTCTAATATCCCTCTAGTCTTCTCCTTCCGGCACCCTATGTTTTGCCTTATCAGCCTCCGTAAAATGACTCGCCAGAGCTCATTAACTTTATAAACATTCGCATACCATCAAGACCAACGCGACAAACCGATTTTTTTTTTTCGCATGCAGGACCAATCTTAGGATAAATTCTCCAATTCCCCGCATTTGTATGCAATATAACGCACAATTTCACAATATCGATATTCTTCACAATCCCTTTCATAATATCGAGCCGAAGTAATACCTACGACCACAAATTGATGCACAAACATAAAATGTATCGAAAGCATCTCCTGTCCCGATCCTACCTTCCTCTTCCTCTCCCTCCTTCCTTCTTATTTTGTTTTCCTAATAAAACATCTGTACTTAACCACCGGTAGCATAAGAAACTCTGTTGGCTTACTCTTTGTTAAACTTCCTTTGTTAATATATTTTCATTAAAAGCTGTTCGTTTCTTACAAAAGAATAAATAAATGAAGGCTCTCTATTGTTTAAATATTTTTACATTATTGTCTTTTGTCTTACACTTTATGTAATACTATGTAAAAACCGAAAGGCGTTAATGATTTAAAAAAAAAAGATTCTAAGATAATTTTATCTTCGTTTTCAAATACGCTTTCTAATCTCAGACCAAATTGATAGTCATTCCAAGAATTTATAATGTCCCGAAATTTAGCAGAATTCGCACGGGAGGGTTCAACTTAGTCTGTTCGACGCACCAGACTTGGCCGACCTGAGCGTGAGTTGCCTATGAGAAAGATTGTCCCTCACGCAGAGATCAGTCAAGTATGATGGTGCCAGCCCGTTCGGTACCTTATCTTATATATTAATTATAATTTTAAACCGGAAAATTTGCTTGTCTGATGTCTGAAGGAACAAAAACTCTCTAACGATGAGCTATGATGTCATGAACTTTGAAAAACTTCTCCCCTCTGGTAATCCTAGGTCAAATCAACTCTTTTGCAGATCGCGATGTTGTTTGCAATAACATTATAGTCGGTTTTGAAAAAAATGTATCGCCGGTGAAAAAATAACACACTAGTCGTGGCGTGACCAAAGGTAAGCTGTGTGAAGTTATTCAATTTTGGGTATGAATTGCGCATTAGAAATTTTAAAATTACTGTTTTATTACAAGTCACTTTTCAAATTATTCTTTTGGGGTAGGCACAGTTTTTCAGTCTTTA
>JAHDVE020007452.1:0-20608 GCA_022606495.2 Halesus radiatus | reverse complement strand
ATGGAGACTTCTACATTATTACTATTATTATTATTTGGTACTGCTTTAGAAACAAACAACTGGATGTTTTAGTAAATAAATAAATATATATGCATTAGTCAATAAAAAAGAAACAAAACATTATTCGAATTAAATTTCCCCTTTCATTCAATACGGTCTGTTAATATATATTTGATAATACAGAATTTTTACTATTTTTTTAAATAACACATTAAGCTCAATTAATTTTGTTTTGTTTTTTCGATGCGAGTTCGTATTATTTTTTTATATTAGTATAATATAATTTTAATATTTTTTTAATCAAATATACAAGTACCAATGTCAAGTAATGCCGAATAAGATCGCGAAGTGCTCAGGAGATATGGAATCCGAGCAATTGAGAGCCAGTTCGACTAATTCATAAAAACTATCAATGCTAACCCGACCTACAAGGAATAATTTGAAAAGATACGTGCACAACTAAAAAGTTTGTCAGACGAAGACACTTTCCTCAATGTAAACATTCGAACAAAACCTAACAACCAATAAAATAAACATCTAATCACAGACAGTCACAAAACACTATCAATAATCAATATCATCAGGCAACACCAACAACCTGTGTGTCAAAGATGGCACATATTTTATTAGAGCCATTGATCCCAATTAAATTGAATCCATAACTGAAAGGGCATTTTTCAATTCATTCAACGTGGAAAGAAACACTCCAAATGATATGTACCCAAAATTATTCAAAATATCATAAAAAAATGACCTTGCGGTGCATCAATTTTTATTATGTATTTCCCCTAGGACATCACAAAAGTACCTGCCACCAGCAGCCGAAATTAATACCACTAATCAGGAAGTGATCTGGAGCAATGTTCAAGTATTTCCATTTCATGCTGATCCAGTTGCCGTCAATGTGAAGAATGTGTAGGGAGAGTGCATATGCGGAAGGTATATTGCTGGCTAGTGCTGGGTAGAGTGCGAGAATAACAAGGATTGCAAAGGGTCAGACTGGTATCACTATTGCTGTGCTGGTTTTATTAGTGGTGCTGACTTGGGCAAGGTGAAGTTCATATGCAACGCCTGCAGAGAGGCCGGTCAGCCTCCAATTAAACGCAAGAAGATCTGAATATCTTTAATGGGTTTTTCATAAAAAATAATACCACCTTTAACAAAGCCCAACCTATTTTTTTTAAATAGTTATTTTATCTATGTCTGCGATTTAATAAATGTTATTTGAATATAGATTGTAATAACTATGAATTAATTAAACAATAATGAAGAAAAAATAAAATGTAATTTATAAATATATTTGTACATATAAATATAAATGAGTAACTTACTACCATTATTATTTTGGATAAAATAATATTTATAATATATTTATTTATTTTTTATAAAAAATGCACCAGCAATTCAAGTCAACCCCTGCCTGGACAATGTCATCCAAGCACACAAGTATCTCAATTATATCAGAAGTGTATCTAATCTTTCCATTTCTTTCAATCTCCATAGGCATAACATCCACTAACCAACCTATCAGCTATCCAGGACCAGCTAACTATAGTCCTGATAAAATAAAAACTACACCCACAATTGCCAGACAAATTATGTAACAATAATAAAAAATATCATCATATCTAATAATATTTTTTGATATTTCTAGATTTTCTAAGTCTGAACGTCCAAACCACTTTTCCCATTAAAACACTCCAGGACCAGATCACTACAGACGAGACTCTATAAGTTCTCTGAGAGTAACAAAAACTACATATATAATAAATTGATTCGGTTGGCAAAAATATAGAATAGTAAAATGACAATATCACCAAAAATAGAAGCCTTAAAACCTTCTGCCACTCCTGGTCCAGGCCATTACAACTCGAAAACTCTAGATTTATCCAATCTACATTACAGCTTCAGTAAAGACGATCGAAAAGACCCCTTTCCGGCATCCGTAAAATTAACTCCTTCTCCTGGCCTCTATGAGACTAAATCCACGCTTGGCAAATTGTCTGTAAAGATCGGCAGGTCGAAACGTCGTGCACTTTCTGAAACAGAAAGATAAGTGCCAGGTCCAGGATCGTATATCAACTCCAATAATAAATTCACAGGCGACATGCCTTCCATCAAGTTTAACAAAACGGAAAGGCATTCGAAATCAAAGTTATAGCTGCAACCAGGACGTATTTAAAATTATTTATTAATAATCCTATATAATTGTTTTAATAATATGATATGTTTAACAATTTTAGCTGGAGCTTATAATGCAAAAAGTGATTTTCAGAACGACCCCAAAAATATCAGAGGTGCCATCATGTCATATCGGTATCGCAACATCGATTTCGAAAAAAGCGTACTTCTGCCTCCGTCAACCAAATATGATATCAGCAATCTCAACAATGTCAAGTTCACGAAATCTCCCAAGTTTTCCATTCCAAGGTCGACCCGTTCTTTATTCGTCGAGCCTACTAGGACCAAAAGCAGCACCGACTTTTACGACAGTCCTCCTCCAGCCAAGAAAATGCCGATTAGGTTCGGATCGGAGGTGAGAATGAGAGTCTAAAAATTAGGGACAAACAATTAAATCGGGCCTGGAAAATACGAAGCAGCCATAAACGCCATCCTTAAACTTAAGCAGGCAGCCCCTAATTTCAGTATTGGAAAGGATTCGAGAAAACAACTTCCCGTTGGTAAAGGGGCAGATAGTCCTATTTCTACCAAGTATAATCCGGAGATACCTGATAGCAGAATAGGGCTAAAACTGCCTCGGGCTTCTAGGCCTGATGTTAAAAGCACTACTCCCGGCCCTGGAACCTATAATGTGGGTGGTGATAAACTGAAACCAGGAGCCAACATAAAGTTTAGCCGAAGCGGTAGAGATACGTCTAAAATTGTCGAGACTCCAGGCCCAGGTTCGCATGAAATTGCTTCGGGAATTCCGAACGTTATAGCTCATGAAAGGAAAAAATGATAAACTATATGTTATAAAATTGCCACAAATGTATTAGTAATAACATTTTCCCCATCATTCGCTGAGTGTAATATTATAAATATTATAATTAGTTTGCCTTCCTGAATATATTGATCATTTTAATAATAAAAAAAAGTCTGTGATTAATTAGTTTGAAAAAATTGTCAAATGTATAAAAGCTTGATACTATTATGTTATTCTAGAAAACTAAAGTTAATTTCCATAATATTCGTTACTTGTTAATTATAGTATATGATTTACTTATATTATTGTTTGTATAGAAATTCATTCGAAAAAATAAATATTGAGAAAATTATATAACAATTAATTAGAATAGAAAAAAAAATGTTGCCCACAGAATAAACCGACGAATAACTCCGATAAACATTTTCCCATCGAATCAAGTCTAACGAGAAGGCTTTGTTAGTCTCTCAGCTCAACTACGCAGACTTCAATGTCCCTGAGAAAGTCTTTCGGGAAATCGTGGATCAGCTCAGGAAATAGAAGGCTTCGCAAAATGAAGACACCGAACTCATCACTTATGCTGACTACGTGTATTTGTTCAACGAATGTCGAAAGAGGCCGGTCCACCAGGAAACCATTGAATAAATTTTCAAGAAGCTCAAAGGGGGCAAGAATCTGACTGCCTCGAATCTGCTGAGTCTGATACAAAGCAGAAGACCAAGAGCTACAGAACTAGACATCTTAAACCTGTTGAAAAAATATGGGATAAACTACACTGAACACGATGGTATTTTGGCCAAATAATTTATTGAGCTTCTTGGCAGAGCTCAATACAACAGATATTGACTTAAATTTGATATAAAAATTATCTCTCTTTGCAAAAGTAGTTTCTATTTGTTGGATGATAGTTTTATATATAGATAATCATTTGAAAGTGGATGAATATATTTTTTAATTGAAACTTTTAACTCACACTCTTTTCTCTCATCACAGTTGATCTAATATACTAGGTGTAAATTCGATAGATTTATTGATGAGATTCTTTGCCATGAATTGTCGTGTATATGCTTCGATAGAATCATACTGTAGAAATAAGAGCAATACAATAAATAGAAAAATAGAATAATAATATTTGATTGAGAGAAGTCTTTTATACATATTATCCAATGCTGATTTCCGAAGGAGTACTCAAGATCTGCAGACTCGGTTGATAGTTAAAGCCTAATTCGATCACGAAATTACTGTTGTTGAAGTTGGTTTCTAAATTTATTAAAGATAAAATATAAAAATTAATGACATTACAAAATGCTAAAACGTTGTCTTACTATTGACTCCTCTTTTCGCTATCAATATCTCCACTAAATCTTCCAACGATCTCTCTTCAACAGTTCTTCCGAAGAACCCGAACATGTGAAATCTTGTGAAAGTGAGACGTTTCGAAGCTTTAGAGATGACGACGGATTCGATCTTATTAACCCAGAGGAAGATAAACCCGAAAATCATGGGTAGCAGGGCCGTCAAGTATTGCCACCACATACAATCGTTGAAGCCTGCGATGGACAGTTCGGGGTGGACGTTAGCTACTGATATCACGAGGTAAACGGAAAATAAAATAAGGAGGAAGGACGATAAATAAAAAGCACCAGGAATGATCCTTAGTTTGAGATCTGACTGGATGAGGCTATCTCTTCTTTTTCGAGATCGAGAATAGTTTGTGGTTTGAGAGGATGCCGAGAGACGTACAAGTTGGGATCGAGGGATAAACATAAAAAAAGATAGTTGGAAAATTAAGAGATTCCTAGGATGGATTTTCTATAATATTTTAATTTAATATTATTTATTCGCTATTATTTTGTATTATAAAAAATGACTACTTTGATAAGATCAAGGAACAATATTGGATTATAACTGAATATATCACAAAAGTGATATATTTCTTTTTGTTTATATATATATGCTTAGATATATATATATCTGTGACTGATTTTGTACGGGATTACAAAGTAATCTCTCTTACAAAATAGCCAGCATCTACTACTAAATCAGTGAGTGAATGTACTGAAGGTATTCTGTGTATTCACCCATTTTCTGTTACTGCTTTGACGAGAGGAGCTGTTGGTAATGTTGCAAAGCTTACTGCTTTCCCCACTCCCAATAACTTCCTGTTGTCGATTTCCCCCAGCCTTAATTTTATCTACTAGGGTTCTGTTGTACTGACTCAAGGTATTGTTTTCAAATTTGATGTTCTCCAAGGTTCGGGTGGTGTGTTCCAACTTCTTTCGGTATTCTGCATTGGATTAAAGGAGGGACTGGTTCTTAGTTTTAAGCGATTCAACTTCGGTATGAATGAGGCAGTTGACGGAGTTATTGTGGGCGAAGATGCTTTCCGACTGCTAATTCAATTTTTTGTAGGAGGCCAACTCTCCTACTTCTTCACTTTTGCGCTGAATAACCTGTTCTAACTGTAGATAAGTTTTTTTCAGCTGGTTGATCTGGTTGAATTGCTCGTTGATCAGTTGTTCATGTTTTTTGCATTACTCGTTAATTTCTAAAACAAAACAATAATTAAAAAGATGTTATATTAAATAATTTATATTTACTGTGAATTTCTGTGTTTTTGTCTTCGACTTATTGAGTCAATAAATTGACGCACTTAAGCCTCTCCCCTTTGCTATCGAGCACCCTGCAGAGTTCTGTTCTCTGCTTCTAAAGCTCAGAAACTCTCTCTTATAAATACTGTGTTTGCTTCGTCTCAGAGCCCTGCACTACTTTCCCCCGAAGTCCGTTGTACTTGAGCTGAGCTTCGTTGAGTGATATCTGCAGTTGCGTCTGGGTCTATTCGAGACTTATGATTTTGGAATTGGCCTGAGTCAAGGCACTTTCGAGTTTATCAATCTCTTCTTCATATTAAATCCTGAGTTCTATAAGTCAATAATAATAAAGCCAAAAGAGAATTTAATAAAATATGTATATATATATTGATATAGATTTGGAGGCAATGGTTTATTTCTATGGAAATAATAGAAATAATAATATCGTATCAGTAAAAAAAATATAATTAATCATAAAATATAGATCTCGATGCTGAACTATTTAATATGATTGGGAGAAAAAAAGGAATTCTTTAAAAAAATATATATAAAACTAACAAAAAAAATTTACAATCGAGGTGTTTTTCTTTTTCTTAAATTCTAATTTCCATTTATCTCATTATTTTGTTCACTTCAAAAGTTCTTTCCGCCAAAGCTGACTCTATTCTCCCGAATGAAAGCTCATACTCCCTCACCAGTAGGTGTTCTGACCCGTGGTTTCTGGAAGGCGGGGAGGAGCACGCAATCACCGTACCAAGAGCACCAGTGTGAGATTTGTTCAGATCACATAGATTCACCTTACTGGATTGGAGAGACTCTTGAAGGGCGCTGCTTGCCAAGGCCGCAGGAGTATTTTTGAGATCCTGTCGCGCCAGTGAAGAGGTAGGAGGCTTTTTGGGAGTCTTAGAGAAACTACTTTATTGGATCTTGCCGTTCTGCTCCTCCTCGCAATAGGAGTCTTCGGACTTTTCGCTTGGGATGTTTTGGAGGCCACAGAATTTTTGAGGTGGAGTTTCGTTCATAGTATGTGAGTCTTTTAAAAAATTATAATATTCTCTGAAGTGTATATTTATTTTTACGAATTATAATAATTATTATAGTTTTTTAGTATTTTCATTTGATTTGCATATTTTTTTTTTGCTAATTACGATATCAAATATAAATATTATATTTTGTATATCTAGTCGAAACTAATTCTTTATAATAAAAAGATAAAGACTACAATATAATGGAACAACCTTCTGTGTATTTTTTCGGATATTTTGATAGTAATGAATTTCAAAAGTAACTTTGGGTATTCGGTTGGTAAAAAGATGTATTATGTTTTTATGTTCACAGTCGAATATTGCAACATATCCATTTTTATAATTTATACTGGACCTTTGATGTTGATGAATTTAAAACATTTGATTTCCGAAGCAAATCGATAGATTTCTAGCTTATATTTTTTTTTAAAAATACACAACACATTTAAATATGTTTAGTAACGCTAATCAATTTCTATAGAGTTTGAAATTAGATAAATGTTGATTAATTAAGTCTTTAATTTGATTTGATTTTATGAAATGATAATCAAATTAATAAAGTAAACTGTTGAGGCATCAAAGAATGTATTTATCGTTGTTTATTCAAACTATCCCAATGATCTAAACAAATTATAGAAATACATTTTAGTGTTTTTTTATTTAAATTTTATTTCTATATGTTTTTTATGGATAAATTGCGATTATAAAATATTAATTTTATTACCCACTTTCACATATTCTATATCTATGATTTCAGTAAATCTATTCTACAATCATAAGTGAGATGATAGTATCCACGATTAGCTTCATAGCTAAAAAATACTATCTTCTGCATTAGTAATATTTTTTAGTATAAAGGGAACTTCTTTCATATTGATATTAAAGTATTAATACAAAGTATTAATACAAAGTCAAAAGAAACAGCATCACTTTTGGGAATGATACATGAGTTGGAACAAACTACTTTAAAAAAAAAGGCATGCAAGCTAAACAAAAAAGTCCTAAAATGTGGTAAAATATCAAAAATGGCTTTTGGTGAGGGTATCAAAATTTCGCATATGAACATTTTCAACCTACAGTAAAATGATAAATAAAATAATTAGTTTTTTTGCCGAAGTCCTCACAATTGTATCTATTTATTTTTATTCTCTAATGTATGATTCAAGCATGTATTTGTTTTTCAAAAAATTATATTTAAATTTTAAAGATCCATATGATGAAGGACCTAAAAATAGCTGATGCAACAATTTTTTTAATAAAATATTATTAATAATAAATATTATAATATATAATTATATATATTCACCATAACCACAATACCAAATTTATATAAAATATGGTTCGCCAAGCAGGAAAGAAAAGCAAGAAAGTCACCAAAGTCCAGAAGGTCCAGAATCCTCTCTTCGAGAAGAGGCCAAAGAACTTCAGAATTGGAGGAGACTTGCAGCCCAAGCGAGACCTGACCAGATTCGTCAGGTGGCCTCGATATGTCATTCTCCAAAGACAGAAGCGTATCCTCATGAGCAGAATCAAAGTCCCCGCCCTCATCAATCAGTTCACTAAAACTCTCGCTGGCAACTTGAGTACAGTTTTATGCATATTCATTATTCTTTATTACTCATGTTTGTTTGTAATGTTTAGCCACCTCATTGACTAATATTCTCAAGAAGTACTCACCCGAAGACGACAAGACCAAGCGCGCCAGACTCGTTCAGGAAGCCCAACTCAAAAAGGACGGCAAAACTGTTGAGAAAAAGAAGGTCCCTACCCTCAAATTCGGTCTCAATCACATCACCAAGTTGGTCGAAGAACGTAAAGCAAAGCTTGTCGTGATCGCTGCCAACGTCGACCCCATCGAACTCGTCCTCTGGCTTCCCACTCTTTGTCGAAAGTTGGAAATCCCCTTCTGCTTCGTGAAGAGCAAGGCCGCATTGGGCAGACTCGTCCACAAAAAGACTGCCGCTGTGGTTGCCCTCACTGATGTCCGCAAAGAGGACCAGGGTGAAATCGATGGTTTGGTGAAGGTCTTCAAGGCGAACTATAACGAGAACGCTGAACTGAACAGACTGGTCGGAGGCAACAAACTTGGTTTCAAGAGTCAACAGAAGCAGAATGCAGTGGTTGCTGCCAAAGAGAAAGAAAGCATCAAGAAGATCAAGAATTGATTATATAGCAAAGAAAAATCCACCTTATTTAAATTATAAAAAACATTGTCATCGATTTTGTTTCAGGAATAAATCATAAAATTGACAGCCAAGCAAATATTATGGCAAATAAAGAAAGTATAGTATCGTGTTGTGAGATCAAGAATTGTTGATTATTAGTATTAATCTTGATCAACGAGGAAATCAACAAATTATTTGTTTTGTGACAACTATTTTAATTTATGGAGAAATTAATAACAATTTTTTAGAAATTTTCGATTTAATAATAATAAGATGTATTTGATGTTCTACTACCAAATATAACAAGTCGAGAGATTGCTTATATTTTTCTGAATAGATTGGATAATCATAATTGTTTTAGATGTTAAAATAGTTGTCTCAAGTTTACAATCAAATATATTTAAAAAAAGAAATTATTAGTTTCAAGGGATTTCATTAAAGCAACAGTGTTTTCCTTAACTCCAAATATAAATAAAGATACTGAATCGGGGGGTAAATTATTTAGACTTCGGTGTGGCCATTTCAAAAAAAACATTTACCATATTTTAATATATAGGCTATTAAAACAAAAAAAGTTTTATAACCACTATTTTATTGCTAATACAAGTTTTATTTATATATTGATATGTGTATATTTTGTCAGAATGTAAATTATTAAATAGAATATGGTAAAATTCACTTATTTAGACTATAAAAACATTGATATAAGAAAAAAACTTTATATTATCATTGTGTTGTTAATTTGTATAAATCCACATGCGTTTCGACTTTGTTTATTCATAATATCTTTCTACTTATATATAGTATCACGGTTCCGATTTCCCAACCCACTTCCATGTTCACTCGACAGTTTTTTGTGGGTTTTTAGTTTTGATCGGATTATCTTTTTAATTTGCAAATGGCTCCAACAAAATTGTTTGAATTGAACAAACGCATCAGCTATGCAATACAGATAAACACTCAAATCCATACATATATTTAATTAATTCTCAAGGATCTCTTGATCAGTTCTTCAGAATTTTGTCAACAACCTTAAAAGAAATGAATGTTGCTTTGATTTTGGTTCAAACAAAATAAATATAATAGACATCTCTATGAAAAAAGAAATAGTTTTAATAAAAAATGATTAAAACGATAAGAAAAATATATGTAAATAAAATATGATACGCTTATAATGTCATTAAGAATCATCTAAAGTGATCAAATAGAATAAAAACAAATGTCAACTTTATAAAGACAATAGGAATATGTTTATAAGCAACATGTTGTTGTTACTTCAATTTTAGAGATAAAGTGATAATTTAATAGCTGTGGATACGCATCGTAAATATGAAAAAATATAAACAATTAATATATAATATTTAAGCAAAAAAAAATAAGAAAGACAGAACCAAACAAAAAAGAAAGAGAGCATTAGTAAAGTAGCCTGCAAAATCCCTATTCTTTTGCCATCCGACTGAAGAAACTGTACGTATTCTGTCTTTTTATCATTGTTTTAACTGAGAATCGTTTCATTTGCCCTGATAAATGTTGAATACATTTTTAAAATTCATCTTTGTTCAGGATTGAAAAAATAAATGTTATATTTTTTGTTTCAAAGCATTATTCTCAATCAATGTATTTTTGTTTTATTTAATGCTTTTTTTAATGATATCAATAATATATTGCTATTATAATTTATAACTCTATATATTCATAGGGTTATATTTATTAATAATTAAAAAAATTAAATATATTTAGTTTATTTTTTTTAATTAAATGAATTATAATAATATAACTAAAATATAATTTTTATAGCAAAAAATGCACTAATGCCATATTATTTTGTTGTTGATTTATTATTCAGTTCGTCAAAAAAATAATGACAACCATTAAATTAAGCTATGAATGCATTATGTTTTTATTAAAGCTACAAATTTAGAGATATACCTATATATATATCTCAATCTAAACATATAGTTTTTATAAAATGTATGCATATATATCTAAAATATTTTTAAATAATACTCTATAAGCATTAAAAAAAAACTAATATAAAAACCAAAAATCACTTATTTTTTTGAGTTATAGATCTGAATCAATGTAATCCGTCAAAGTCTTAGAGGAAAATAATATATCTTATTTGATAGACCTGCCAAATTCCACTTCTGCCTCCGATACAATCATCAAGGAACAAGCCGAAGATGATGAAAGTTCAAAAGTTCTTCCGAAAACTGGTATTTACTAATTTCAGAAGCCGAATTCTCAAAACACGACCAAATAGGCCATTATTGGGCGCTGGTCCTCAGAGGAGAACGCTCGCTACCTTGATTTTCTGCTAGACCATCCCAGCAATTTCCAAAAAAGGAACCAAAGGAAGTCGGAAAAAATATTTAAGAGGATGTCGGAATTCGTCACCTCAAGGTCGGCAGAGCAGTGCAGGAGCCATCACCAAAAGCTGGAAAAGAAGTTCGCCACCTTCGAGGAGATAGTTAGCCATATAAGATCAAGTATCAACCCAGGATAACCAAAAAGCGAAGGGTTATTCTTAACGTCGATTACCCATGAGAAAGTCTAGGAAAACCTTATCCTGAGGTTGAATGAGTTGATGACTGACGTCGATAAACGTGTTATCAGGGACTACGAGAGGATTAAGGATTAGCTTCGTCCATTTATCATGAACTGTATTGATTCGGTTTGCCAAACAATTATTCGGAGGATCTACACAGGCCAACTTTGATTTTGGATATGATTTATATTGAAATATTAATACTTTCATCCATCGACCTGGACCTTTTCCCTCATATTTTGCTTTTGACACATTCTATTCCTCAATATTTAACCAGATTAATATTTTCATACAACAACAAAATCAATAAATATATAGTGAAACAAATCAATTTTTTAAGAAATACAAAATACACTAAAATTCAGATTATATTTATATTATTTTTTTTAAGTGATTAACGTATATTGTTGGATATCTCTTAGCAGATGAAACGATATTAATTTTCAAAAGAACGATTAGTTTTCCCAAAATGGGACTTAGAATTGATGAAAATAAAGAGTTTTTATTCCATAGTTATTAACCATAATAAAATTATTTAAATAAATCAATAATAATAGTTTATTGGATATATATAAAAAGATCGTTTGTTGTTAGATTTGATTGAGATTTTGTTTTCCATTGGATAAATTATAAATATAAATATATTAATATTTATATTATGTATATATGTTATTAATTAGCATAAGTATTTTATGTTTATATATAAATGTATAAATGTATAAATATCTAAATGTTTAACTGTATAAATAACAGTTAATATCACTATACTTATGTATTATAGATTAAGCCTGTAAAAAAAAATAGGTTTGAAACAAATAAAACAATTTTGGAAGCATAAAAATTACATATTCAGAAAGCAAGTTTGTTTTATAACCTTAAGCAGTTGTTAAATGTATAATTTTGATAAACTAATAGTTTTTTAAATTATTGAAATATAATAAACTTAAACACCAAAAAAATATATATATATTTTTACATTTATACTATAATAATAATATATATTCATATATATACTTATATATATATTATGTCTATTTATTTTACCAGTCACGTTTTGTATTAGATAAATAACTATCTCAATATATATTATATTTTTCTCCATTTTGTACATTGCTATTATTGAGTTGATTGAACATTCTTATATTATAAGAATAATGAGAAAATATATATAGGTGAATAAGGATTTTATAAGCCTAAGAAAATAAAGATAGCTCCTTTGTTTAAAACTTGTGTGACTACCAAAAATGATAATAAACAAATTAAAATTTCTGTTTTTCAAACCAGGTGCTATTGTGGAATTTGATTGGTCTTTCTTATCATTAAATAAATAAATTGAAACAAACATATTTAAAATATATTTTTTCCCGATCTAATATAGAAAACAGAGCAGTTATAATAAAAAAAAATACTTATTTTTGTTGATGTTGTTGTGATTATTTATAATATAGCAATTGTAGGTTTATTTATGCTTTTTTAAACAAATTAAAACAAAATATGAATAAAATTTAGTGCTTTTATACTCTAGGATTAAGTCACAGAACACAGACTTACAACAAATGTTTTTCTGAATTTTTCTTCGGATTTAAGGCCCGTCATCGATATTAATGCTATACTCTCAGAAGGACTTGTTGCCATTACTTTAATAGGTCTAAAATTGTTGGAATTGTTTTTGTATTTCCTTAAATATTGTAAATAATGAATCATATATTTTTTTTCTCTCGTTATCCCAATCCGTTTCTTAAATCTAATCCCTGAAAAATGTATGGGATTGTCAGAAACAGTTGTATTCTATATTTTTAAGGTAAATTGAGATTTGAATGATGGTTAGAGTTGCGCCCATTACACACATGTGGTAAACTCGAAGGGCATGTCATTGTTGGCGATAAAATTGTAACTTAATCATTGATTCAACCCTAATTTTGAGGCGCATCGGAAGCTAGTAATTTATTAAATGACTCTAAATGATTTTTTTTGTTTTTATGGTTCCATTTTATGAGGTTTTTCTTTTATATATATTTTGTTGTTGTTTAATTTGATTAACAAAATATCACCATACTCAAAATGTATATTATTTAGTTAACATTCATATTTATTTAAAAAAAATACATTCAATAATAATATGTTTTGGTACATCATCTATTTAGATAAATATTATTTTCAAAAATTATGCTTTCAAAATTACACGAAAAAACAAGGTATCATTGGGTTATGTATTTTATAAATATATATTTATCATAATTTTATTTCAAAAGTATTCTTCAAAAGGTTTATTCCTCAGAGCCTCAATCTGCTATTGAGCCTCTTTCCGTTCAATCATATGGATTTTCTACAACCGCTTGGCTTACTTGCCCGACACCTTTACAATCTCCAGTTGTCTGACTCTTTCCCTCTCTCTCTCTTCCTCTATGCGCATGATAATGTATTGGCTGTGCAAGAGCTGCGCCTCCTTCTCCTCAAGGCATGTCTTTGCCTTAATGCTCTGGGATTTTCGTTCCTCACATTTATTTGTTCGACTATTCAAATTTGGACTTCCCTACTTCTTCAATCCTGACTTCTTTGTAATCAGTATTTTTTTAGAACTACTTTTTGCCAAAATCCCAGATGTTTTCGTTTTAAGTTTATTGGTCGAAGCACAGGCATAATTTGCATTGTTCAGACTTTTGGCTCGTGTGCTGTTTTGTAGATTGTTTTGTATATTAGCAGGCTGCCGACTGGGGTCTTTCGTTCTCGAGTGTGCAATATTTGGATAAGGTTGATTGGCTGTTAACAATTTGTTTCGCAACTTGATTAGGATTGACAACTTCTTCTCTCTGCGCTCTTCAGCAATATTTAGGATTGGTAGTTGTTGAGGCTTCCGAGATTTGGAGGGTGGAGACCGGGCCGTTGTTATGAAATAGGGCTCCATGTGATGGGAGTGGAATAATTATTATAGTTTAACATGGCTGTGTTCGAGAACATACATGGAAGTGGGAGTAAGTTGAATATTATCGGAGTAGCTGGGTGGGAGTGTTTCTAGAGAACATACTTTCATATTGATCTTCGATGTGAAATAAATAAATAAATATAGAAAACAAATGTACAAATAACTAAAATTATGAAATATAACAATACAGAATTAACTGATGAGGTTATTATTGATTCTTTGTGTAAATAGGGTGGTTGTATGGACGCCCTTCAAACAGGTTGAACATTTAAAAATCTAACTTTGTAACAAATTAACTGGGTACTACTTATTTTATTCTGAAGAACTAAATATTTTTTTTTAATTAATATGTACATTAGATATAAATTGTTCAGAAAAAACTATTCTTATCCTTAAATTGCTTATAAACTCTTTTAATGACATCTTGTCTCCTGTTGTTGATCCAATCGACAAAGTTGTTATTGGCATTAGCATTGGTATTCGGAAGCAGATCGTTTTTATATACGCTCAGGAAATGCTGGTTGCTGCCGCCTCGAGGGGTCAGACCATCCAGCTTCCTCGGACTTAGTATGACTTGAAGAGGAAGAAGTTGTTTGCTATTAAGACTAATTTTACCGCTCTTTTGCATATAGCTCTTCGAACTCGATGGAGCTTACAAGTTGCCTATCGGAGACTGGGTGTGCATCAGCGATGTCTCGATGGTGGTTAAGTTATTACGGGCTTTATTGCCTCTGACGTAGCTGGAAAGATTAGGAGACTCTGGATATGGCTGCTAGCTGAGAAAACTCAAGCATTTTTTACCACGAAGTTTAAGTTTAAAGGAAATCTTTCCTACCCCTTCTTGTCCAACTAATTTGGAATTAGATTTCCGAGGATCCTGGTGGTTGGAGGAATCATCTATTGTACGATAAGGCCTAGTCCCATCAACGTTGGCCTGAACATTATTGGCGAATCTGTGTCTTTTGGATGTCCTCTCAGCAAATATCGTTTCGTAGTCAAGGTACTTGCTTGTAGATTTCTGGCGATTAAGTGAAGCTGCTATTTCTGTTTCTCTCTGTTTGTCCCGCCATTCCTGATGCAGATCCCTCGTGACACGTGGTATAACACTTTTTTTTGTTAACTATGTTTGATCGTTGGGTCCTTCGACGGTATCGGAGTTCCATGGCGACAGGTATTATCGTGAATCTGGGCGGCTATTATAAATTGTGAGTCCGTGGATCGGCGGATATAGTGAAACTTTTTATCTTTATTTCATTTTTTATAATGAATATTTACTCAAAGTCGATAATAATCACAAGAATCATTTTAGATAAATGGGTTAGACATTTCATTTCAGTCTTTTGTAATAAAATTAAAATCCTATTTAAACCATTTTTATATTTATTTGACCAGGTTTATAGCAAAGAGGCAAAGCTTTAAAACATAAAAAAGACAAAAAAACATGCCTTCTATTGAAATTTTTGATAAAATGCTGCATAGCCACGAGTTCAATTTTATTGATTGACTGTCTTATTCATAGATCTGATTTTATTAATTAATATAAAAATGATATCAATTCGCAAGAAATCTCAATAGACAATCAATTATCTATCATCAATAACATATTATATATAATATTATATATAGTTCACATTTATTATTTAATATTACGAATATGGCCAAATTTGATTGGATCCCTTACTTTGAAGGAAAACTCCTCACCTATTATGAATACTTTGCTCTCATAGGCTCCACAGTTCTCCTTCTCCTCTCGGGCTTCTGCTTCGTGGTTTATCTCGTCCTCAACAAATTCACAGTGGATGACCTCCCCATTCCCCAAGAATAATCAGAACACTCCACAGAAGTGCGACCCGCTCAAACACCTCAGCCATTCATCAAGAAGGTGTAGACAGGATTTTTCAATGCCGGCTTCGTGTTTTTATCAATCATACCGCCGGTCTGTTCGGCTCTTACTGTCATCCCGACTGTCGCTGGAATCGCTGGCATGGGAATCTTCTTGTCCATAATGGTCTACTTGGACAACTACCGTGAATACCTCCGAGTGACTATATATCACCTTGGCAACAGAGATTGGATCCTGAGAGCCCGCAAAAGCCTGTAGTTCAACAAAGCCAAAACTAGAAGTGCTTGGATCAAGGTGGCAGTAATTAGTGTGTTGTTTCCTCTGTTCATGCATCGTACCTGCCTCTGTTTCTACAACTCGGAAATAGGATACTACAACTACCAACTGGGTTTTGGCGTCAATACGTACATCACTCGATTTTTGACTTACAAGAGAGCCTGTCCTCCAGGACCTCCTTGCCATTTGTATACCACTCTCCCCGAAGATACTGTAACTTCTGTCTTCGTCAACCTTCACGCCCACGAGGGAGTCTCAAATGTGAGCATTTATTACCAAGAAATCGACACATTTAACTCCTCCGAGTTCTATCAAATACAGGCCAGATCGTATGAGTATAAAGGCCTAGACTGGCTGGATTCAAGAAGCGTACACACCGCTCTGATCATGGGCCTCAAACCTAACACTAGCTACTTGATTAAGGTCTTTTACGAAAACCAGTTTTGGACAAATGCTATCTATAAAACCCTCCCAGATGACCCCAACTACCCCATCCGAATGATCAACGCTGGAGACTCTGGTTACACCGCAGCGGCTCTCAAATTGACTAAAATTATCAGCACCCTGAAACCTGACGTCTACTTCATTGGAGGAGACATTGCTTACGATGATAATATGCCTGCCTGTGCCTACACTTGGGATTACTATCTGAGATTGTACGGTTCCCTGACCTCCACCCTAGGCTACCTTATGCCTCTAGTCTTGACTGTCGGGAACCACGACGTAGGTCTCAACGAACTTCCAGGAGTGAATATTACTGTGAACTAATACGGCCCTGCATATCTGATTTACTTCCCACAGCACTATGACAGAAACTCTCATTTCTAGATAGTGAAGAGCATTCCACCTGTCAATCGTCGACGCACAGTTTTCTACCATACATTTCCTAATATGCAATATGTGAGTTTGGATTCGGGATATATGCAATTATTTCAAGGGTAATTAAAATTTAATCAAAAAAATATCATTTCATACATTAATATTATATATTTTCACAGGTTTCAGGAAAGTGTGCTGATCGAGAGCTTGGGAATGTATCCTTCAAAAGTTAAATTTGTGAACTACCATGTTCCACTATATAGCGGCTGTTAAAGATTCGATAGGGACCCTGCTCGTTTTCTCTACGGACTCTTCCATTGGGTACCGCATTTCGACGCCTTCAAAGTCGCAACTGTCTACGAAAATCACGTGCATTCCTTCAAACGAACCAAGCCATTAATAGGGAATTCCCCGAAGGATAACGGAACAGTGTATGTTGGAGACGGTGCTTTCGGAGCCATTGTCAGCGAATTCTGCAAGCCTGACATAACTATTGACATATTCGAAAAACAAAATAACTAAAATAATTTTTGGCTGACAATAGTTGGAAGCAAGGTCATCGAGCATTACGCTTACAATGTGACTGGGCAAGTGATCGACTCTTTTACACAGGATGTTAACGCCTATTTGATGTGATTAATCCAATAGATTGAATAAACTGAATTTTTTATATATTTTTTTTTTTTTTACAATCCATCTATGATTTTTTTAATCTTTTAAAGTGTAGAAAATTAACTTAACGCTATAATGTTTATATCTTTTAAAAAAATATATCTTTAGATTCTTATCTTTATCTACAACAATTTCTTATAATGATAATATCTAAAACATATAATCACATATAATAAATAAATATATATATCTATAAATCTTTGAAATGCTTACATTTGGTAAAATATCTCTTATTCTTACTCTCGTAATAATAACCCAACAAGCTGGTTGGTGGGCCAACCAGACGGGATTCTGGGGAGACCAACTTCAACGCAATCTTTCTTTCCAGGCATACTCAGGTAGACAAAAAAAATCCTCAATAATTATGTTAATAACTTTGTATTTATGATAGGATACGAGGAAATCGACTGGTACCATCCAAAAGGATCAAGTGGAATGTTTTACTAACTCTTTGGTGCTCATGGTGTTGACCCAACTAAAGCAAATCCCAATATCCCTGTTTTTATCTGGCTTCAAGGAGGTCCTGGCTCTAGCTCGCAATTTGGGGCGTTCACTGAGCTTGGTCCAATCCTCTACAGGAACGGCAAACCAGTTTACAACGGAGATGCTTGGAATCACTTTGGTCATTATATATTCATCGATTCTCCTCTAAATGTAGGGTTCTCCTTCTATGGAAACCGGACTGGCGATGCCCAAGTCGGCTCAACCGAACAGGCTACGGATCACCTCCAGAACTTTCTCTATAATTTTTACAAGACTTGGCCTGCTTTGGTCAGTTCCCCTCTATATATAACCGGATAATCGTTTGCGGGACATTACATTCCGGTCCTTGCCAGAAAATTGCTTAGAAACGCAACCAAACTTGATTTTAAAATTGAGGGTGTAGCCATAGGAGACGGCTGGACCGATCCCCTGAATCAAATCAATTTTTACGATACTTATTTATGGAGTGTGGGAGTCATCGATCAGAGTTTCAGACAAGTTTGTACTTGGTTCCAGACCCACGGGATTGTCAATATGTATGAAGGCAATTACGTCAATGTATAAATATATAAAATGACATCTATATAAAATATCATATTTACAATATTTATAGGCTACTTCTTACTTTGATTTCTTGACCAACAACGATACCACTCCTGAAGTGTACATGGGAAACATCTCTATCTTCAACTTTCGAAACTATAATGGACTCGATGAGTCCTTCGCCAAAGTACTCGATGATAATCGACAAAGTTTAACTGGTAGATCAGACATCAGGTATATCCCTGGAAATGACAAAATATACACTGCTTTCGCCAATGATGTGTCTCGCAGCGTTGCTAGTGATGTGGCTGAGGTGTTGGGAAAGGTCAAAACCTTAATTTATAACGGGCAGAATGATGTGGTTGTGAACACTCCTGGTGTCCTGCAATATTTAAATAGTTTGATGTGGAATCAAATCTCCAGTTGGAAACGAGCTTCCAGACAGACTTGGACGATAGGAGGAGAGACAATGGGGTGGGCCAAGGTCAGTGGCAACCTTTGGTTTGTGTTAGTGAACGGAGCAGGACATATGGTTCCAGGAGACCAACCAAAAGCTGCTTTCGACATGATGGGCCATTTCATCAGGAATATTTACGAATGGGACCAATGATTTATAATTCCACACTAGATAATTCAAAGTTAATATTGGATATATTCGACTTTAATCAATAATATCAACAATATTTTTATCTTTCTGTATTTTTACTTGTTGTTGTACCCTACAATAATTTTTTAAAAATATACTTCAATGATTACTAATAATTGGCTTGTTAATATCTGTTACTAAAGTTAATTATATTAATAATAACTATTTTATGATGTGTATTCAGCTTAGTTATACTTATTATAAATTATTTTAAAATCAATCATCACAACTTCCACTTAAGATTTTGCTCACGTTTCCTTACTCTCCGATAATCACTTTTTCATGAATCCGAATCACTCCATTCTTCGCAATTTGATACCGAGGAATGTCTCTTCTTGAAGTATAGAACCCAAAAGGCGCGATTCTGGGACTGTGTTCGCATATTTCCTCGTTGTGGGTTTTATCCTTTCCGTGAAATTTTACCAGTATGAATTTGGATCCATCTCGCCTAAGCACAATTCGGTAGATCATCGCCTTACACCAGATATAGTTGCAATCACGGACGTCGACCTCCGTCCCTACCTCAAGAGTCTTCGTTCGACGATCTAAATCCCATTTTTTCGACTTTTCCTGGTTGGCTTGATAAATATTTTTTTATTCAATGCTTTCAGTTTATTGAATAAAGATATCAACAAGGGAGTCCAGAACAATATTGTAAGACAGCCTCATATTCTTTATTCTCTTCATACATTGGAAACAATCCTAAATTTATTAAGTATATTATAAATCATAAGAAATTCAGATTATAATAATTTAATAAAAACATTAAGTGTACAGACACTTTATATATATATTTATAAATATCAATCGATTACTATAGACTTATAATAAAAATATGATATAATTAAAAAAATATAATAGAATAATGAAGAGTAGAGCATTAACGAGGTAAATGTTACATCGAAGAATAGTAAATACTAGGTGATGCAGAATTCACAGAAACTGTGGCCACACGTCGTGGAGACCGCCCTCACAAGATAGTTTAAGCATATAGGGCAGAGGTAATTATTGTCATCATGGCCAATTTATTATATGGGGAAATCACTGGGTTCAGAAACTTATTCCTGTTTCTCCACCTCCATCATCTTCTTTTAAGCCAATATGGTCGATTCTTTTAATGGCGAAGATGTTCGTTGGCGTTTTCTGGC